>JAGIQG010000033.1:20615282-20662013 GCA_024679065.1 Sphyrna mokarran | reverse complement strand
CTAACCTCTTAAACACCACCAAACTTGGCACATCTACAACTGACGAAGGCAGGGCATTCCATACCCTTACCATCTTCTGGGTAAAGAACCTACCTCTGACATCCGTCCTATAACTACCACCCCTTAATTTAAAGCTATGTCCCCTCGTGCTAGCTTTCTCCATCCTAGGAAAAAGGCTATCACTGTCCACCCTATCTAAAACCTCTAATCCCTCTGTTCATCAACTATTGAGGAGTCCTACCATTTGCCCTATACTCTACACAGTTATTATTCCTGCCAAAGTGCATTACCTCACACTTTTCCACATTAAACTCCATTTGCCACCTCTCGGCCCAGCTCTGCAACTTGTCCAAGTCTCTCTGCAAACTAGAACACCCCTCTTCACTATCTACCACTCCTCCGACTTTGCTGTCATCCGCAAATTTACTAATCCATCCTTCAATACCCTCATCCAGATCATTTATAAAAATTACAAACAGCAGGGGCCCCCAAAACAGACCCCTGAGGTACACCACTTGTCACCGAACTCCACGATGAATATCTCCCATCAACCACCACCCTCTGTCTTCTATCTGCTAGCCAATTCCTAACCCAATTAGCTAAATCACCCTCTATCCCATACATCTGCATTTTCTGCAGAAGTCTTCATGGGCCACCTTATCAAACGCCTTACTAAAGTCCATATATACCACATCAACCGCCTTACCCCCATCCACCTCTTTGGTCACTTTTTCAAAAAACTCAATAAGGTTAGTAAGGCACGACCTACCCTTCACAAAACCATGCTGACTATCCCCAATCAATTCATTTCTCTCTAAATAACTATAAATCCTATCCCTAATAATTCTCTCCAATACTTTGCCCACAAAGTAAGATTCACCGGCCTATAATTCCCCGGTAAGTCTCTCTTCCCTTTCTTGAATAGTGGGACCACATTCGCTATCCTCCAGTCTTCCGGCACTATACCCGTAACCAACGACGACCTGAAGATCAGAGCCAGAGGCTCCCTAACAAATTTAGGGAGAATTTGTTTTGCCAATTAGCCTAAGAGCACATCTTTGGGATGTGGGAGGAAACCAGAGCACCCGGAGAATTCTCCCACGCAAGCACGGGGAGAATGCGCAAACTCCCACAGACATAGACCCAAATCCATGTATCTGCACAGCACAGCGATAGTCACTGAGCTGTTGTGTTGCCCATCAAATGGTCCAGGTCAAGCGTACACTAACGACGTGAAGCACTAGGATACTCTTGGAAAAAAAAATTCAAGAGCAGCCCTCTCACGACCCATCGCATGTATGCCCCTCGTTAGACAACAAGGTGGACCAAAGTACCTGTAGGATAAAAACAAGTACATCAATATCATCATCTATTTACACACTTCCCAGGGACTCCCAAGGCTCATGATCCCTATTTTAAATCAGTTTTCTATACCCCTCCATTCCCATTCTGTTCATTTGCCCATCTAAGTATTTCTTAAATAAGTCCACAGTATCTGCCTCCACCACTTTACTTGGCAGCGCATTCCACACCCCCACCACCCTCTGTGTGAAGAAACTCCCTCTAGCTGATGTGCGGGTTAGGTTGATTGGCCATGTTAAAATTGCCCCTTAGTGTCCGGGGATGCGTAGGTTAGAGGGATTAGTGGGTATAATGTGTTGGGCTGTGGGGGTAGGTCCTTGGTGGGATTGTGTTTGGTGCAGACTCGATGGGCCGAAGGTCCTCTTTCTGCACTGTAGGATTCTATGATTCCCATGGCATTGACCACATTGAGTCACTTGGCAACCTGTTCATCCACTTACAGGACGTGCGTGTTGCTGGCTAGACCAGCATTTATTGTCTTTCCCTCATTGCTCCTTGAAAAGGTGATGGTGAACTGACTTCTAGAACTGCTGCAGTCCCCTGTGATATAAATACACCTGATGTGGAATTGCTGGCGTTGGACTGGGATAAAAAATCTCACAACATCAGGTTAATGTCCAACAGGTTTATTTGGTAACACCTATAAGAGAACACCATCCACCAGGTACACGGCACATATCCTTGCAACTTGGCCAACGTTATCTACCTGATACACTGCAGGAAAGGATGCCCCGAAGCATGGTACATTGGGGAGACCATGCAGCGGATGAATGAACATCGCTCGACAATCATCAGGCAAGACTGTTCTCTTCCTGTTGGCGATTACAGGCATTTGGTCTCTGATCTTCGGGTAAACGTTCTCCAAGGCGGCCTTCATGACACACAACAGCGCAGAGTCGCTGAGCAGAAATTGATAGCCAAGTTCCGCACGGTTGAGGACGGTCTCAACCAGGATCTAGGGTTCATGTCACACTGTCTGTAACTTGCCTGGACTGGCAAAATCTCACTAACTGTCCTGTGTGGAGCCAATACACATCTCTTTATCCTGTGCTTAATGCTCTCTCCACTCACACTGTCTGTACCTTTCCAACCTGATTACCTGTAAAGACTCGCATTCCAACCATTATTTTGTAAATTGAGTTTGTGTCTTTATATGTCCTGTTTGTGAACGGAACTCCCACTCACCTGACGAAGGAGAAGCGTTCCGAAGCTAGTGGTGTTTGCTACCAACTAAACCCATTGGGCTTTAATCTCATGTTGTGAGACTTCTTACTGTGCAGGTGCACCCATAGTGCTGTTAGGGAAAAGGGAGGTTTCAGGTTTCTGACCCAATGACAGTGATATAAGTGAGGTATGACGAGCATTGTCAGAGTGAGGGGAATGACCTGGATGTCAGAATGAAGGAGGGGTGATTGGGTTTGGAGAAGGGGTCACAGAGTGTGGCATGTGGGAGTGGGAGACAGATCACTGTGATGTGGGAATGTTGGAGTAGTTCACTGGGATGTGTGGAAGTTTACTTTTTTTTAATGGGATGCGGGGATCACTGGCAAAACCAGCATTCGCTGCCTCATTGCCCATAAACCAAGAGTCTCACTCGACCATTGCAGAGGGCAGTTGAGAGTCAGCCACATTGCTGTGGCTCTGGAGTCACATGTAGGCCAGACTGGGTAAGGACGGCAGATTTCCTTCCCTAAAAAGCATTTGTAAACCAGATGGGTTTTTACAACAATCAGCACAGGCTTTTATCTGCACCCATTTCCCGGAATTGGGATTACTGATGCTGTGACATTACTGTAACCACCCCCTCTCCCCGCTCTGGGCCATTATTTCACAAGATTCTCTTTATTTACAAACCCTATTTCACTCCTATAAGTGCTTCAGGTTAAGAATCCAAAGTGTCAGTAGCTCTGACACTCCTCTATATATATATATATATATATATATATGTACATATATGTACAGGTGAGACTCTCTGATTGGGCAGGTGTCTCTTTTTTTGCATACCTAACAAGTAAACAAACTCAAATTAACTTAGGGACAAATCAAAAGGGGCAGCCCCCCTCCTCTCCGAAAGGAAGGGGCAAACGGTGCAAACAGAAACCAAAGTCCGAAGGAAATTTAAAACATTAAATCAAAATATGGTTGTAAGGATCTATAACACACCCCAGCCCCTGCGGTGCCCAGCGGGCACGTAAAACGTTGATGCCACATGCTCCGTCTCCAGGGACACCTGACCGCGAATGTAGCCACTGCAGAGGGGCAGACCTCAACCTGGGAGCTCTTTCAGTGCTTTTTTCACATTTTTAGTGCAGGGAGCTCCTACTCCAAGAGGTCCAACTCATGCGCCTTGTTGAGGTCATTATATGGTTATTAATACATGGCTTTCTGTGGGAACTAATTGACTTATTAGAATTATGATTGGTCTTCACTGGCTGGGAGGTAATCCCTTGTCCTAATAAGGGAATATTGTGACATTAATCTCTGACTGGGAGAGGGAAATGATGTAGACTTGCTACTGTTGGACTGGGGACAGGGAAGTCCGACGTAGGAACAGAGCTTCTTGTTGACGTAAAGATCAATGTGTCTCCTTTGATTACACCAGGTTCTCACCCAGCCACCTGCTCTACAGGGAGGCTGGAATTCATCTCTGCATTGACTGAGAGAGAGAGAGAGACTCTGGGAAATGCATGAATCTCAGCGTTCTCTGGGGAGAGGAATCATCAACTACAGAAGCAACAGCTGCAAGAACTGAGTGGCAGCCTGGAGTCTGCCGCCTCTCCCCAACCCATATTAACCGTAGGATCAGTGCTCCGTTCATTGGCCCCATAGTAAATCATCCTGTATCTTAACAACTGGCATTTAGACTATTCCTTTAAAAGCTTCTCTCAGCAAAGAAAGAAAAACCATATCCGTATCCAAATTATGTAACCTTTAAAAATATATTCTTACATTTAAGCAGAAGACTGGCTTAATGCAGAGGGATTAACTTTGAAGTTACAGTAGAACATAGAACACTACAGCATAAACGGGCCATTCGGCCCACAAGTTGTGCCAATCTTATCCATACCTACCAGGCCTATCGATAACCCTCAATCCCATTAAATCCCATGCACTCATCCAGAAGTCTCTTAAAAGACCCCAGCGAGTTTGCCTCTACCATCACCGACGGCAGCCGATTCCACTCACTCACCACCCTCTGAGTGAAAAACTTACTCCTGACAGAAGAAGTAGGTTCTTCTCCTGCTGCAGTCTCTCGTTTCACAGCTCAGAGCAGTGAGAGACTGTGGTTCTGAAAGGAGATGGGAATATCAGTAAAACTTGGTAACATTTGGTCAGGTCCGGTCTGGAGTTCTGTTTTAAGGGATAAAAACCAGGTCAGAGCAGTACCAGTCACTTCCTGGGTTTTACTCATTTCCCATCCTAGAGTTGGGGGAGAGGAAGAGGGATTTGCAGAATGAATTCTCAATGTGACAGCAGCTCTGCCACCAATGGGAAAACACCAAGAAATCCATCAGTGGCCACAATCAGTGAGGAGGGAACTGGAGGGGGTTACGGAGATAGGGAAGGAGCGTAGGGGATTACGGAGATAGGGAGGGAGCGTAGGGGATTACGGAGATAGGGAGGGAGCGTAGGGGATTACGGAGATAGGAAGGGAGCGTAGGGGGTTACGGAGATAGGGAGGGAGCGTAGGGGGTTACGGAGATAGGGAGGGAGCGTAGGGGGTTACAGAGATAGGGAGGGAGTGGAGGGGGTTACGGAGATAGGGAGGAGCTGGAGGGTTACAGAGATAGGGAGGGAGCGTAGGGGGTTACGGAGATAGGGAGGGAGCGTAGGGGGTTACGGAGATAGGAGGGAGCGGAGGGGGTTACAGAGATAGGGAGATAGGGAGGGAGTGGAGGGGGTTATAGAGATAGGGATGGAGTGGAGGGGGTTACAGAGATAGGGAGGGAGTGTAGGGGTTACAGAGATAGGGAGGGAGTTGGAGGGGTTACGGAGATAGGGAGAGAGCTGGAGGGGGTTACAGAGATAGGGATGGAGTTGGAGGGATTACGGAGATAGGGAGGGAGTTGTAGGGGGTTACGGAGATAGGGAGGGAGTTGGAGGGGGTTACAGAGATAGGGAGGGAGTTGGAGGGGTTACAGAGATAGGAGGGAGCTGGAGGGGGAGATAGGAGGGGGAGGGGGTTACAGAGATAGGGAGGGAGCGTAGGGGATTACGGAGATAGGGAGAGAGCTGGAGGGGGTTACAGAGATAGGGATGGAGTGGAGGGGGTTACAGAGATAGGGAGGAAGTGGAGGGGGTTACGGATTGGGAGGGAGTTGGAGGGGAGATTGGGAGGGTTGGAGGGGGTTACAGAGATTGGGAGGGAGTTGGAGGGGGTTACAGAGATTGGGAGGAGCTGGAGGGGGTTACGGAGACGGAGTTGGAGATAGGAGGGAGTTGGGGTTATAGAGATAGGGGAAGGGGGTTACAGAGATTGGGAGGAGTTGGAGGGGGTTACAGAGATAGGGAGGGAGTTGGAGGGGGTTACAGAGATTGGGAGGGAGCTGGAGGGGGTTACGGAGATAGGGAGGGAGTTGGAGGGTTAGAGATTTGGAGGGGGTTACAGAGATTGGGAGGAGTTGGAGGGGGTTACAGAGATAGACTTTTGGAGGGGGTTACAGAGATAGGGAGGGAGTTGGAGGGGGTTACAGAGATAGGGATGGAGTTGGAGGGGGTTACGGAGACAGGAAAGGTAATACTATGGAAATATTTAAGCACAGTTGTACTCTGCAGCTTTGAGTTTGGAGGGAGATGTGTCACTCTCTGAGCTCTGGGTTAATGAGTAAATGTCACTGTGTGAGAGTGTTGATGATATAGTTTCAGCTCAAGCTGTCAGTTACAGTGAATTACTGAGTGAATATTGGAACAGTCAGAGCTGAGTGTGAGATTCAAAGACAGATGTGCTGAGCAAGAGAAGCTACCACATTACTGAGGTGAACAGAGACAGATGTGAAGTAGAATCCTGAGATTGCGTATATCCAACTCAGTGTCAGGCAGTGAAAGTGAGACAGCATAGTGGTTAACACTGCTGCCCCACAGTGCCAGGGACACCAGTTCGATCCCAGCCTTGGGTCACCGTCTGTGTGGAGTTTGCACATTCTCCCCGTGTGTGCATAGATTTCCTCCGGGTGCTCCGGTTTTCTCCCATACTCCAAAGATGTGCGGGGTTAGGTTTATTGGCCATGCATAATTGGCCGCAGTGTCAGGAGATTAGCAAGGTAAATACGTGTGTTAATAGGGATAGGATCTGGGTAGAATTGTGATTGGCACAGACTCAACGAGTGGAATGGCTTCCTTCTGAACTCTAGTCTATGGAGGTGGGTGAGCACTTTGGTGATAGTGACCACAATTTGGTGGTCACTATTACCAAATGATTTAGTGATGGAAAGGGATGGGCACATACCAAATGACAGTAATTATAGCTGGGGGAAAGGTAATTGTGAGGCTATTAGGAGAGATTTAGGATGCATAGGGTGGAGCAGGATATTGCAGGGGCTGGGGACATCTGAAATGTGGAGCATGTTTAAGGAACAGCTTCTGCATGTCCTTAATGAATATGTACCTGCCAGGCAGGGAGGAAGTGGTCGAGTGAGGGAACCATGGTGTACTAGGGAAGTTGAATCTCTGGTGAAGAGGAAGAAGGAGGCTTATATAATGATGAGACGTGAAGGCTCAGTTAGGGCACTGGAGAGCTATAAATTAGCCAGGAAGGAGCTAAAGAGGGAGTTGAGAAGAGCTAGAAGAGGACACGAGAAGACTTTGGCGGATAGGATTAAGGAGAATCCTAAAGCTTTTTACAGGTATATAAATAATAAAAGATTGGTTAGGGCCAAACGGCCTCTTTCTACACTGTAAGAGTTCTATGATTCTATACTTTTGGAAGGTTTTGTCTTGTTGGAAATTTCAATAAAATGTAGGCTCTGTGTTGTATTATTGGCCATGATGTAGAGATGCCAGCATTGGACTGGGGTAGTAAGAAATCAGTAAGAATTTAGCAACACCAATTTTAAATCCAACCAATTTATTTGATAGTAAATTTGCAAGCTTTCGACACTCTGTGTCTTTGTCAGGCAAATGCAGTGTTCTGGTCTGCAATAGCACACATCAGCACAGACATTATTGGCAGCAGTTGTTCACAGATCCAGTGTGTGTGGGAACACATCTGCAGTAGAGATTTGTAATGTATGGATAGGGAATACTGAGGAGCTGAGTTATTAGCAGATGTGATGATGCTATGGGGATATTAAGGCCCTTTGTGAAAAACTCATAAAGAGTAAAGCTGCTTTTTAAATTTTCTCTAAAGTACATCTGAAGTGGAAGTGCTGATGGGATTTATGATGATAACAATGTGGAGGATAATGTTCATATTCGATGATTGCAGCTATTGGAACTGTGGTGCCAATTGTAACATTTAACATAGCTGAGTTTGAGAACCATCCCTTTGTGGAGAGATTGGTTCTGATGGGTTTTTGCTCTTTAAGATTCCTACTGATCCAGAAATGGTCAAAGGAAAAGCAAACACCATGACTGACCGCACTACCCAGAAACCAGCTTTGTTAGGTCCTTCACTTCCCACACGGCATGCAGTCTCTTTTCTGCGCTGCAAAGATATCAGTCTGGGAAAGAGGATTACAAGATCTGTTGTTTTCTTTGATTCATACTCTATCCTACAGACAAATTAACAGAATGATTAATAAAACACCTAGTATCCTAATGTTTATTGAGGGTAGAATACAAGGAAGTGATGTTGAACTTGTATAAGATCCTGGTTCAGCCATAGAACCATAGAAAATTACAGCTCAGAAACAGGCCTTTTGGCCTTTCTTGTCTGTGCTGAACCATTTTTTACCCACTGACCTGCACCTGAACCATATCCCTCCACACCCCTCTCATCCATGAACCCATCCAAGCTTTTCTTAAATGTTAAAAGTGATCCCGCATTTACCACTTTATCCGGCAGCTCATTCCACACTCCCATCACTCTCTGCGTGAAGAACCCCACCCCTAATATTCCCTTTAAACTTTCCCCCTTTCACCCTTAACCCATGCCCTCTGTTTTTTTTTTCTCCCCGGGCCTCAGTGGAAAAAGCCTGCTTGCATTCACTCTATCAACACCCATCAAAATCTTATACACCTCTATCAAATCTGCCCTCATTCTTCTACATTCCAGGGAATAAAGTCCTAATCTATTCAATCTCTCTCTGTAACTCAGCTTCTCAAGTCCCGGCAACATCCTTGTGAACCTTCTCTGCACTCTTTCAACCTTATTGAAGCCTCAGCAGGAATATTGCATTCAGTTCTGGGTATCACACTTTGGGAAGATATTAGAGAGAGTGCAGCAATTTTACTTCTGCTTTCTCCCCATAATCTTCCACATTCTTCCTCATTTCACACTCTAACATTCACTGCATGAGAAAGTGATTGCTCACGGCACTTTTGTAGAAAAGATTCACAGGAATTGTTCCTGGGGTGAAGAACTTCAGTTGTGAAGATAAATTGAAGAAATTAGGATTGGAGGAAAGCAAGACTGAACAGGAAATTTGAGAAAGAAATTCACAATCATGAGGATGTACATAGGGAGAAACTGTTCTCACTCATCAAAGGATCAAAAATAAGATAGCTCAGATTCAAGGTAATTTGCGAAAGAAGCAAAAGATGATATAGAAAATTATTTTCACAAAGTGAGTGGTTGGAATTTGGAATACACTGTTTGAGAGTGTGGTCAACAGATTAACAGCAAGTAGTTAGGATCTGGAACGTACTATCTCAGTGTGTGGTGGAGACAGATTCACACAGTGAATGGTTAGGATCTGGAATGTACTGTCTGAGAGTGTGGTGGAGACAGATTCACACAGTGAATGGTTAGGATCTGGAAGTGGAGACAGATTGACACAGCGGTTTCCTCTCACAGTCCAAACGATGTGCTGTATAGGGTGCATTGGCCATGCTACATTCTTCCTCAGTATATCGGAACTGGCGCCAGAGTGTGGCGACTCGGGGATTTTCATAGTAACTTCATTGCAGTGTTAATACAAGCGTACTTGTGACACTAATAAATAAACTTTAAAATTTTAATGTTTTGAAATGTGAAACATCCTTCAACATCCAGTTACCAGCCCTCTCCAGTTCTCTGCCTCTGAGGCAGCTCTGACCCCCAAGGAGAAGCGTGAACCAGTCAGCAGTGAAGGGACGCTGAGGACACAGTATTGTCCTTAGTATTGAGTTCCTGTACCCATCAAGAGGGAGGATAAAGACCTATCAATACAAGCTCACCTTATCAATCCAACCTGGTCTTTAGAGCTGGTGCTCACTGGCACCACCTGATTCATTGTGATGTTAGCACTGGGTCAGAGATCACTTTATCCAACATGAATAGGAAGGATGTAGAGGCTATTGAGAGAGTTCAGAGGAGATTTACAAGGATGCTGCCTGGATTGGGAGGCAGGCCTTATGAAGATAGGTTAAGGGAGCTGGGACTCTCCTCACTGGAGAGACATAGGTTGAGAGGCGACCTGATAGAGATTTATAAAATGTTGAGAGGAATAAATAGGGTGGACTCTCAGAGACTATTTCCCCGAGCGGTGCAGGGAAGCAAATACAAAGGAGATGTCAGGGGTAGGTTTTTCACTCAGAGGGTGGTGAGTGAATGGAACTGACTGCTGTCGGAGGTTGTTGAGGCAAACTCACTGGGGTCTTTTAAGAGACTTCTGGATGAGTATATGGAAAAGAATAGGATAGGGGGTTATAGATAGGTCTGTGGATTGGTAGATGTGATCGGCGCAACTCATGGGCCGAAGGGCCTGTTTGTGCTGTATTGTTCTATGTCTATGTTCTATGTTCTATGAATCAGCTCAGCAATAACAGGAAGGTTTTTAACTGATCAAAGAGACAAAGGGATTAATTTTAATGCAGAAGTTGCTGTGATTTGGAAGATGCTCAGTGGAAGCAGATTCATTGGGACTTCCAAAACTAAATTGAAAGTAAATAAATAAAGTAAAATTTGAAAAGTAAAGTTTGGGCGAGGGGGGGAGTTTGCAGGGCGAGGCGAGGAGTTTGCAGGGCGAGGCGAGGAGTTTGCAGGGCGAGGCGAGGAGTTTGCAGGGCGAGGGGGGGGAGTTTGCAGGGTGAGGGGGGAGTTTGCAGGGCGAGGGGGGGAGTTTGCAGGGCGAGGGGGAGGAGTTTGCAGGGCGAGGGGGGAGTTTGCAGGGCGAGGGGGGGGAGTTTGCAGGGCGAGGGGGGGAGTTTGCAGGGCGAGGGGGGGAGTTTGCAGGGCGAGGGGGAGTTTGCAGGACGAGGGGGAGGAGTTTGCAGGGCGAGGGGGAGGAGTTTGCAGGGCGAGGGGGGGAGTTTGCAGGGCGAGGGGGAGTTTGCAGGGCGGAGGGGGAGTTTTGCAGGGCGGGGGGGGAGTTGCAGGCGGAAGGGGGGAGTTTGCAGGGTGAGGGGGGAGTTTGCAGGGCGAGGGGGGGAGTTTGCAGGACGAGGGGAGGAGTTTGCAGGGCGAGGGGGGAGTTTGCAGGGCGAGGGGGGAGTTTGCAGGGCGAGGGGGGGAGTTTGCAGGGCGAGGGGGGAGTTTGCAGGCGGGGGGGGAGTTTGCAGGGCGAGGGGGGAGTTTGCAGGGCGAGGGGGGGAGTTGCAGGGCGAGGGGGAGTTTGCAGGGCAGAGGGGGGAGTTTGCAGGGCGAGGGGGGGAGTTGCAGGACGAGTGGGGGGAGTTTGCAGGGCGAGGGGATAGTTTGCAGAGTTGGGGGAATAAGCGCTAGGGGAATGTGACTCTTTGGATATTTCTCTCAAAGATATTTTATGAACTCTGTATATAATTCTGTCAATATCTTGCTGGAATTCCATCCAGTATTTAGAAACCATATTGTCCTTTCCATTTCCCAGTCACAGTGTGGATTGGAGCTCAAACCCTTCACCTTCTAATTGGCTGATGTGTTGGATACAGGAGAAGGTTCAGTCTAATTTATCAGCTGGCTAAACCCAGTGACTTGGACCAATGGCTAAACCCAGTGACTTGGACCAATGTGGAGGACTGGGTGTTGATCCTATGAAGAGCCACATGATGGCAGTGTCACCTAAGCCTTTGAGTTGGAAGGTGCCGGTGTTCAGTTTTCTGATGGAGGAGGAATATTATTCATTGTCCCAATGCTGCTGACCATTGGAACTCACACACAATCAGGAAAGATGGTTCACCTTAAACCACAACTCGTTCACATCACTGTCACCATGTTTAACTTGGAGCAATCCCACCTCCCCATCATCTCTGTGCCCATTCAACTACACTGGCCCCTGGGTAAATCATCTCTTGATTTTAAAATTCTCATTCTTGTTTCCAAATCCCTCCATGGCCTCATCCCTTCCTCTCTCTGTCATGCCTTCCAAGCCCTGAAATCCTGCCTATCTCCGTAACCCCCTCCAGCCCCTATTTCCCTCCTTATCTCTGTAACCTCCTCCAGCTCCTGCAACCCTCCCCATCTCTGTGTCAGACTTCATCAGGGAATTTAAGGAAGCACCAGGGGTCAGTAATAATATGATAGAATTCACCCTGTAGTTTGCGAGGAAGACATTGGAATTGGATATAAAGGTGTTACAATTGAGTAAAGAAAATTTATCAGAGTGAGGAGCTGGCTAGATTTGATTGAAAAGGGAGCCTTGCAGGAAAATGTGGATAAATGTGTTGTGGTCCATTTTGGCAGATCCAACGGGATGAATGAGTACACTATCAAAGGTAGGAGCCTTAGCTGTGTGGAAGAGCAGAGGGATCTTGGGGTCCGGGTCCATAAGACTCTCAAATCGTCCTCCCAGGTGGAGGATGTGGTTAAGAAAGCTTACGGTGTACTGGCCTTCATTCATCGAGGGATTGAGTTCAGGAGTCAGGAGGTAATGCTGCAGCTTTATAGGACCCTTGTCAGACCACACTTGGAGTACTGTGCGCAGTTCTGGTCGCCTCACTATAGGAAGGACGTGGAAGCTATTGAAAGGGTGCAGAGGAGATTTACAAGGATGTTGCCTGGATTGGGAGGCATGCCTTATGAAGACAGGTTGAGGGAGCTGGGGCTGTTCTCCCTGGAGAGACGAAGGTTGAGAGGCGACCTGATAGAGGTTTACAAGATGTTGAGAGGAATAGATAGGGTGGACTCTCAGAGACTATTTCCCAGGGCTGAAATGGTCGCGACAAGAGGGCACAGATTTAAGGTGCAGGGAAGCAAGTACAGAGCGGATGCTAGGGGAAAGTTTTTCACTCAGAGGGTGGTGAGTGAATGGAATCGGCTGCCGTCGGTGGTGGTCGAGGCGAACTCGCTGGGGTCTTTTAAAAGACTTCTGGATGAGTATATGGGATCCAATGGGATTGGGGGTTATAGATAGGTCTATGGCTGGATAGGTTTTGATGTGTTCGGCACAACTTGTGGGCCAAAGGGCCTGTCTGTGCTGTAGTGTTCTATGTTCTATGTTCTATGTAAAATTCAGAACTCACAACTTAAATTCATTCCAGGGAGGAGGAAGTTAGTGGGTGGACAAGGCAATGATGGCTAACAAGAGAAGTCTGGGATAGCGTAAAAGCAATGGAACGGCACACCGTGAATTGTGGGAAACTAAAGGATTGGGAAGCCTTTAAAAGCAAACAGACAATGAGTAAAAAACAATAAGGGTAGAGAAGATGAAATGTGAGTGTAAGCTAGCAAGTAATACAAAAGAAAAAAGCAAGAAGTTTTTTTAGGTATATGGAAGGTAAGAGAGAACAAAGAACAAAGAACAAAACAGCACGGGAAACAGGCCCTTCGGCCCAACGAGCCCGCACCACCACCTCAACGTTTCCACTTCTACACGCGATCCCTGTCCATATTTATAGATCTATGGATTAAAAACCAAATTTGAGACAATTTAGGGAGAATTTGTTTTGCCAATTAGCCTAAGAGCACATCTTTGGTATCTTTTGTGGGAGGAAACCGGAGCTCCCGGAGAAAACCCAAAACGTAAGCAAGAATTGGATCACTGGAAAATGAGGTATAGTAATGAGGGATAAAGAAATGGCAGAGGATCGGAATGGGTACTTTGTATGTCTTCACTGTGGAAGACACCAGTAACAATCCAGAACTTCAAGAGAGTCAGGGGGCACAGGTGAATCTAGTGGCCATCATTGAGCAGAAGGTGAGGGGGAAGCTGAGAGGTCTGAAGGCGGATAAATCACCGACTGGATGGACTAAACCCCAGGGTTCTGAAGGACATAACTGAGGAGATTGTGGAGACATTGGTTGTGGACTTTCAGCAATCAATGGAGTCAGGGAAGGTTGGACTTTAACGAACTTGTTATGAGACTCCTTACTGTGCTTACCCCAGTCCAACACCAGCATCTCCACATCAGGGAAAATCCCGGAGAACAGGAAAAAGGCCCGTGTTTAAGAAGGGAGGGAGGCTTGGGTTGGGAAATTATAGGCAAGTTGGGCTGACCTTGGTTGTGGTAAGATCTTGGATTCCAATATTAAGGATGAAATTGTGCAGTACTTGCAAGTGCATGGTAAAACAGGAATAAGTCAGCACGGCTTGGTCAAAGGGAGGTCATGTCTGAAAGTTCTTTGAGGAGATAATGAAGAATTTAGACAAAGGAGAGTCAATGGATGTGATTTATTTAGATTTCCAGAAAGCCAAAGTGCCTTACAGGAGGCTGCTAAATAAGCTGAAAAGCCAATGGTGTTAGAGGCAAGGTACTGGCAATGGATAAAAGATTGACTGACAGACAGAAGGCAGAGAGTGGGGATAAGGGGCTCCTTTTCAGAATGGTAACCGGTGACTAGTGGTATCCCTCTCCTGAAGGAAACCCACGCAGATATGGGGAGAATGTGCAAACTCCACACAGACAGTCACCCAAGCTGGGAATTGAATCTGGGTTCACTGCGCTGGGAGGCAGCGGTGCTAACCACTGTGCCACCTTGTCACCTTTGTCCATGTGGAGCTCTGCACAGACTGGAGACTCACCGTGACATATCTATCACCCAGGCAAATTCAATCATTCCTAAGGAAAAGGACTCTGGTGTGACCCCACCAAGGAAGAACAACAAAAAAATAAACTTGAAAAAAAACACATCAAAGAAGGGACATCTTTTATATCAATTGGCATCTATAAGTCAAGGAAGGTGTTTGTTCAAATTGATTGGATAAAACCCCAGTGACTGTGGAAAACAATTTGGTTTGGTGAATCCCTTTCCAAATTATATTTATATTTCATCACTCATTCTCGGGAAAGCAGAGTTGCTGGAACTGTTGGTATTTACTGTCCGTTCTTACCTGTCTCTTATGAAGTTGGTGGTGAGTTGTGGTGAAGGTGCTACTGAAATGCTGTTTGGTGGGAAACTCCAGGATTTTGACCCGGTTCCGGTCCTGGATATCTCTCTGCTTCGGTAACGCTGGGCATTGCGGGGATAAGAATCAGCCTGTGATGTTCTGCCAAAACAAAGGGATTTTCAAAGTCTCCACTTTGAAGATTACATGTGAAAAGATTACATGTGAATCCCAAATGAAAGAACAAAGAACAAAGAACAAAACAGCACGGGAAACAGGCCCTTCGGCCCAACGAGCCCGTGCCGCTACCCCGATGTTCCCATCTCTACCCGTGATCCCTGTCTATGTTTATAGATCTATGGATTAAAAACCAAATTTGAGACAATTTAGGGAGAATTTGTTTTGCCAATTAGCCTAAGAGCACATCTTTGGGATGTGGGAGGAAACCGGAGCACCCGGAGAAAACCCACGCAAGCACGGGGAGAATGCGCAAACTCCCACAGACACAGCCCAAATCCATGTATCTGCACAGCACAGCGATAGTCACTGAGCTGTCGTGTTGCCCATCAAATGGTCCAGGTCAAGCGCACACTAATGACGTGAAGCACTAGAATACTCTTGAAAAAGATCCAAGAGCAGTCCTCTCACGACCCATCGCATGTATGCCCCTCGTTAGACAACATAGAAATATAGAAAAACTACAGCACAAACAGGCCCTTCCACCCACAAGTTGCACCGAACGTGTCCCTACCTACTGGACTTACCTATAACCCAATATCTTATTAAGTTCTATATACTTAATCAAAAGTCTCTTAAAAGACCCTATTGAATCGTCTCCACCACTACTGATGGCAGGCAATTCCATTCACTCACCACCCTCTGAGTGAAAAACTTACTCCTGACATCTCCTCGGTACCTATTCCCCAGCACCCTAAACCTGTGTCCTCTCGTGGCAACCAAAGGGTCCACATTCGCTGCCATCTCATGGGGAATGGTGGAAAGAGCCACTCGGGATAAATCATAGAATCCCTACAGTGCAGAGAAAGGCTATTTGACCCATCAAGTTTGCACTGACCACATTCCTACCCAGGTTCTATCCCCATTATCTAACCTTCTTTATTTCCCCTACTTACTAGGGTCAATTTAATATGGTCAATCAACCTCTTTGGAGTGTGGAGGAAACAAGAGCACCTGGAGGAAACCCACGCAGACACAGACAGAATGTGTGAACTCCACACAGACAGTGATCCAAGTTGGGAATCAAACCTGGGTCCCTGATGCTTTGAGGCAGCAGTGCTAACCCGCTGTGCCACCGTGCCATTGTTATATAATGTTTAACAGAAATTATTCTGAAAAAAAAACCTCCTTTCAACTTTACTGAGTGTTAGGTTTCACAAACCAACAACTTCAACATAAAAAGGAGGATGTTCAGTTTTTACACCGGATTCTCTTCCTTAATCTCTCTCTTTGGATTTCTTTTGCTTATGTTTTTTTTATGTTTTTTCTTCGTGTAATCATTCTGTCTTTTCCGAATACTTGTGTGTTCTGGTACGTTCCTGCTAACTGCTTCAGAGGATTAGAGCATACAAGATGATCAGAGGGTTAGATAGGATAGACAGTGAGAGCCTTTTCCTCACATGGTGACAGCTAACACAAGGGGATATAGCTTTAAATTGAGGAGTGGTAATTATAGGACGGATGTTAGGGGTGGGCTCTTTACTCAGAGGGTAGTAAGGGCGTGGAATGCCCTGTCTGCAGCAGTTGTGGACTCGCCAACTTTAAGGGGGTTCAAATGGTCAGTGGATAGGCATATGGATAACATTGGAAAAGATTAGGTTAGAGGGTCATTAGATTGGTTCCATTGGTCGGTGCAACATCGAGGGCCGAAGGGCCTGTACTACACTGTAATGTTGTATGTTCTATGTTTGACAATGACATCTCAGAAGAACAGGACTCAGAGGAAGAGAGCTTGCATACTTTGAAAACAGTTTTGAGGAAATTTCTTGGGTGATTCGGCACAGCTTACGAGCTGGAGCTGCCATTAGTCTCACCATCCGAAAGATTCATTTCCGCCCTCTTGCATGAGACTGAACGTTGTGCAATGATTGACCGTGAATATGGACGACCTGGGACAGTGAGCCATCAGAGAGAAAGGGAAATAGCTCCTGATTTGGAAAGAAGACAACAAATCAGTGGGAGCACCAGGGAATGGAGGTGGGATTGTACAACTCTGATGCAGTAAAACATCCCCAAAGTATCTTTTAAACATTCCTCTGATAGGACAAAATCTGAACAAATTTGCAGCTGACGCTCAGGCTACTGCCCCGATGATTCAGGCAATTAGGCAAGGAGGTGGTAGCACAGTGGTATTGTCACTGGACTAGTAATCCAGTCCTCAGACCTGGGTTCGAATCCCACCACAGAAGATGGTTGAATTTAAAAAACAAACTCTCAAAAATCTGGAATTAAAATTCTAACGATGACAATGATACCAATTGTTGTAAAGGTCACCAAGCCCTTTAAGGGTTTGCCAACCTTACCTGATCAAGCATATAGGCAACTCCAGGGTCAGAGCAATGTAGAACATAGAACACTACAGCACAAACAGGCCCTTTGGCCCACGAGTTGCACTGATCATATCCCTACCTACCAGGCCTATCTATAACCCTCAATCCCATTGAATCCCATGTACTCATCCAGAAGTCTCTTAAAAGACCCCAGCAAGTTTGCCTCTACCCCCACTGACAGCAGCTGATTCCACTCACTCACCACGCTCTGAGTGAAAAACTTACCCTTGACATCTCCTTTGTATTTGCCCCCCAGCACTTTAAACCTGTGTCCTCTCGTAGCGACCATTTCAGCCCTGGGAAATAGCCTCCGAGAATCCACCCTATCTATACCTCTCAACATCTTATAAATCTCTATCAGGTCGCTTCTCAACCTTCGTCTCTCCAGGGAGAAGACATTGAGCTCTCTCACTCTATCCTCATAAGGCATGCCACACAATCAAGGCAACATCCTTGTAAAACTCCTCTACACCCTTTCAATAGCTTCCATATCTTTCTTGTAGTGAGGTGACCAGAACTGCGCACAATACTCCAAGTGGGGTCTGACAAGGGTCTTATAAAGTTGCAGCATTACCACCTGACTCCTAAACTCAATCTCTCGATTAATGAAGGCCAGTACACCTTGCCTTGTTGAGCACATCCTCCACCTGCAAGGCTGATTTAAGAGTCCTATGGACCCAGACCCCAATGTTTCGTGTAGGGCACTGCTTAAAATCTCTGTTTAATGTAGAGCACTATTTGAAAACTGTTTAGTGCGGGGTAATGTTTAAAATGACCCTTTAGTGTTGAGCACTGTTTAAAATCTCTGTTTAGTGTAGGGCACTGTTTAAAATCTCTGTTTAGTGTGGGAACTGTTTAAACTCTCTGTTTAGTGTAGGGCACTGTTTAAAATCTCTGTTTAGTGCAGGGCAATGTTTAAAATCTCTGTTTAGTGTGGGACACTGTTTAAAATCTCTGTTTAGTGTAGGGCACTGTTAAAACTCTGTTTAGTGCAGTGCAATGTTTAAAATCTCTGTTTAGTGTGGGACACTGTTTAAAATCTCTGTTTAGTGTGGGACACTGTTTAAAATCTCTGTTTAGTGTAGGGCACTGTTTAAAATCTCTGTTTAGTGTAGGGCAATGTTTAAAATCTCTGTTTAGTGTGGTGCACTGTTTAAACTCTCTGTTTAGTGCAGGGCACTGTTTAAACTCTCTGTTTAGTGTAGAGCACTGTTTAAACTCTCTGTTTAGTGCAGGGCAATGTTTAAACTCTCTGTTTAGTGTGGGACACTGTTTAAACTCTCTGTTTAGTATAGGGCACTGTTTAAAATCTCTGTTTAGTATAGGAACTGTTTAAACTCTCTGTTTAGTATAGGGCACTGTTTAAACTCTCCGTTTAGTATAGGGCACTGTTTAAACTCTCTGTTTAGTATAGGGCACTGTTTAAACTCTGTTTAGTGCAGGGCAATGTTTAAAATCTCTGTTTAGTGTAGGAACTGTTTAAACTCTCTGTTTAGTATAGGGCACTGTTTAAACTCTCTGTTTAGTATAGGGCACTGTTTAAACTCTCTGTTTAGTATAGGGCACTGTTTAAACTCTGTTTAGTGTGGGACACTGTTTAAACTCTCTGTTTAGTATAGGGCACTGTTTAAACTCTCTGTTTAGTGCAGGGCAATGTTTAAAATCTCTGTTTATTGTAGGAACTGTTTAAACTCTCTGTTTAGTGTAGAGCACTGTTTAAACTCTCTGTTTAGTGCAGGGCAATGTTTAAAATCTCTGTTTAGTGTGGGAACTATTTAAACTCTCTGTTTAGTATAGGGCACTGTTTAAACTCTGTTTAGTGTGGGACACTGTTTAAACTCTCTGTTTAGTATAGGGCACTGTTTAAACTCTCTGTTTAGTATAGGGCACTGTTTAAACTCTGTTTAGTGTGGGACACTGTTTAAACTCTCTGTTTAGTATAGGGCACTGTCTAAACTCTCTGTTTAGTATAGGGCACTGTTTAAACTCTCTGTTTAGTGCAGGGCAATGTTTAAACTCTCTGTTTAGTATAGGGCACTGTTTAAACTCTCTGTTTAGTATAGGGCACTGTTTAAACTCTCTGTTTAGTGCAGGGCAATGTTTAAAATCTCTGTTTAGTATAGGAACTGTTTAAACTCTCTGTTTAGTATAGGGCACTATTTAAACTCTGTTTAGTGTGGGACACTGTTTAAACTCTCTGTTTAGTGTACTTTTTAAAATCTCTATTTAATCTAGGGCATTGTTTAAAATATAGAACATTAGAACATAGAACATAGAACATTACAGTGCAGTATAGGCCGTTCAGCCCTTGATATTGCGCAGACTAATGACCCTCTAACCTAAACTATTCCAATATTATCCATACCCTTAAAGTTGGCAAGTCCACAACTGCTGCAGGCAGGGCATTCCACATCCTTACTACCCTCTGAGTAAAGAACTTACCTCTGACATCCATCCTATCAGCCCTCAATTTAAAGCTATGTCACCTCATCTGAGGAAAAAGGCTTTCACTGCCCTATCTAACCCTCTGATCATCTTATATACCTCAATTAGGTCACCTCTTAACTTTCTTCTCTCTAACGAAAATAACCTCAAGTCCCTCAGCCTTTCCTCATAAGACATTCCCACCATACCAGGCAACATTCTGGTAAACCTCCTCTGCACTCCTTCCAATGCCTCCACATCTTTTTTATAATGCAGTGACCAGAACTGTACGCAATAC
Organism: Sphyrna mokarran; assembly: GCA_024679065.1. NCBI lineage: Eukaryota > Metazoa > Chordata > Chondrichthyes > Carcharhiniformes > Carcharhinidae > Sphyrna > Sphyrna mokarran. The sequence continues at coordinate 20,642,043 of JAGIQG010000033.1, read as the reverse complement.
TCCAAGTGCGGCCGCACCGGAGTTTTGTACAATGTGGTTGATTCTTAAATGCCCTCTGAAATGGCTGAGTGTTCAAAGGCAATTAGGGATGGGCAATAAATGATGGCTAGCCAGCAATGCCCAAATTCAGGAAGTGAATAAAACAAAATAGTTCCCAGCGAGCAAGTACAGCTCATAAAGGATCTGCAGTTTTGCAGATTACTACACCTACAATGCAGAAGAAGGCCATTTGGCCCATCAATCCTGCATCAATAATAATCTCACCCAGACCCTATCCCCATTACCCTGCTAATCCCCCTGACTCTAATGAGCAATTTACCATGGTCAACCCATCTAAACCCACGCATCTTTGGATTGTGGGAAGAAATTGGAGGAAACCAAACTCATTCAGGGAATCCAGACAGACAGGGGGTTGGAGGGGGGGGGGGGGGGTGGGGGGGGGAAGAACATGCTCAGACAGTGACTTGAGGCTGTAATTGAACCTGGGTCCTGGCGCTGTGAGGCAGCGGTGCTAATCACTGTGCTCCCTTTGAGGCCCTGAATAAGTTTGTGAAGGATGAGCATAATGCTGTATGGGTAAACTTTTGAATTATCTTGGATTTTGGAAGGTTTCCTGAGAGTTTAGAACATGTTATATCATGGGTATAGGAAGGTGACAACCATCAGCAAGTCTACATTCATCCCACTCACAGAGGGAGGACACGGCTTATAATTATCCTGATCAATATCAAGGATGTACAATATTCGTCACATATCCACTAGGCATATAGAACATAGAACATAGAACAATACAGCACAGAACAGGCCCTTCGGCCTTCGATGTTGTGCCGACCAAAATAAAAAGCAATGCCCCTCCTAACTAAACCATTCCCTTCTCATCCATATACTTATCAACTAACCTCTTAAACGCCACCAAACTTGGCGCATCTACAACAGCTGCAGGCAGGGCATTCCACTCCCTAATCACTCTTTGAGTAAAGAACCTACCTCTGATATCCGTCCTATAACTCATACCCCTTAATTTAAAGCTGTGTCCCCTCGTGCTAGCTTTCTCCATCCTAGGAAAAAGGCTATCACTGTCCACCCTATCCAAACCTCTAATCATCTTATATGTTTCAATAAGATCCCCTCTTAGCCGCCTCCTTTCTAACGAAAACAACCTCAAATCCTTCAACCTCTCTTCATAGGACCTGCCCTCCATACCAGGCAACATCCTGGTAAACCTCCTCTGTACCCTCTCCAATGCCTCCACATCTTTCTTATAATGTGGGGACCAGAACTGCACACAATACTCCAAGTGCGGCCGCACTAGAGTTTTGTACAGTTGCAACATGATGCTGCGGCTCCTAAATTCAATCCCCCTACCAATAAAAGCTAAGACTCCATATGCCTTCTTAACAACTTTATCCACTTGACTGCCTACTTTCAGGGATCTATTGACACATACACCAAGATCCTTCTGTTCCTCAACACTATTAAGAGCCCTACCATTAGCCCTATACTCTACACATTTGTTGTTCCTGCCAAAGTGCATTACCTCACACTTTTCCACATTAAACTCCATTTGCCACCTCTCGGCCCAGCTCTGCAACTTGTCCAAGTCACTCTGTAAACTAAAACACCCCTCTTCACTATCTACCACACCACCAACTTTAGTATCATCTGCAAATTTACTGATCCATCCCTCAATACCCTCATCCAGATCATTTATAAAATTACAAACAGCAGGGGCCCCAAAACAGACCCCTGAGGCACACCACTCGTCACCGAACTCCACGATGAAAATCTCCCATCAACCACCACCCTCTGTCTTCTATCTGCCAGCCAATTTCTAATCCAATTAGCTAAATCACCCTCTATTCCACACATCTGCATTTTCTGTAGAAGTCTTCCATGGGCCACCTTATCAAACGCCTTACTAAGGTCCATATATACTACATCAACCGCCTTACCCCCATCCACCTCTCTGGTCACTTTCTCAAAAAACTCAATGAGGTTAGTAAGGCATGACCTACCCTTCACGAAAAATATGTTTCTAAACAAAATAGATATCAGTGAAGTCAAAGGCAATTATCAGAACATTCATTATACTGCCAAGCATTAGGGAAGAAAGTGTGGAAGAAAGTGAGCATTGCTCCAGTGGAAACTTATAGACCTACATAAATGTCTATCACTTTGATATCAGGGTAGAACTGGAAAATAGCAGAAGATAAACCTCATGTTATCATTCTTTTATTTATTTACTAGTCACAAGTAAGGCTTACAATAACACTGCAATGAAGTTACTGTGAAATTCCACTCATTGCTGCACTTTGATGTCTGCTCAAGTCAATGCACCTCACCAGTATGTCTTTCAGACTGTGGGAGGAAGCGCTCCCTGGGGAAACCCATTCGTACATGAGGAGAACGTGCAGTGACCCAGGCTGGGAAACGAACCCAGGTCCCTGACGCTGTGAGGCAGCAGTGCTAAGCACTGTGCCACTGTGTCACCCCAGAAACAAATGTTTTATATGAAATGAAAATGCAACATAGAAAAATAATGTTACAAAATGGTGCTCCACAGAGTTTGGAGGAGAAATTGACAACCTGTAGGATTGTATATCGACCAGGTGACAACTCAATCTTTCCTGGGCTGATAGTGGTTGTGACAATCCAGTGCCGAGGTTTGAAGATCAACAGTAATTTCCTTTAGTTCCTGAATCTTTCTTGAGAAGTAACGAATTTCTCCTCTATTCATTTGACGTGTTCATTAGTTGGAATGTAACAATCCTGTTGCGTCACCAACCTCCTCTTCTGCTGAAATGAACAAATACAATAAAATGTGATTCTTTAATGTTAATTATGAATATATAAAGACCTCTCATCAGGGTTTCACCAGGTAATATTGGTCCATGGATTTAGTGGAATAAGTTGTGCAAAACTGAGACACCTGACTAGATACGAAGATGGTCTCTACATATTCTCAGCGGTGTCTATCTTTAGATTATTGTGATCCCAGTTTTCCATATGTACCAATGAAAGAGAGGGTTAAGTCATCACATCGATTTAATGAGTAGAGGTATTGAGTCTGAGGTCTGAGTTCAGCAGACACTGCATGAGACTTGGATGGACATTATCAAAAGTATCAGGAGGACAACACTTCGGAAATAATTAGCAGGATGGGAAAATGTGGGATTGTGAACAAAATGTGGAATTGTGAACACATACCAGTCACGTTTGAGACAAAAACCATGATCTTAAAAAAGACAATTATATTGGAAAATAACTTAAGTATACAAGTATTCGACAGGATTGGAATCAAAACAGAAAATATTGGAAATATTCAGCAGGTCAGGCAGCATCCAGAAGGAGTGAAACAGAGTTAATGTTTCACATTTATGACCTTTCACCAGAACTGAATGCACTGCTCCATAAAACACAGGCCCTTCGGCCCTCAATGTTGTGTCGAGCTATGTCCAAACCCTGAAAGTAGGCAGTCAAGTCGAGAAGGTTGTTAAGAAGGCATATGGAGTCTTAGCTTTTATTGGTAGGGGGATTGAATTTCGGAGCCGCAAGTCATGTTGCAACTGTACAAAACTCTAGTGCGGCCGCACTTGGAGTATTGTGTACAGTTCTGGTCCCCTCATTATAAGAAAGATGAGGAGGCATTGGAGAGGGTACAGAGGAGGTTTACCAGGATGTTGCCTGGTATGGAGGGCAGGTCTTATGAAGAGAGGCTGAGGGATTTGAGGTTGGTTTCGTTAGAAAGGAGGCGGCTAAGAGGGGACCTAATCGAAACATATAAGATGATTAGAGGTTTAGATAGGGTGAACAGTGATAGCCTTTTTCCTAGGATGGAGAAAGCTAGCACGAGGGGACACAGCTCTAAATTAAGGGGTGATAGTTATAGGACGGATATCAGAGGTAGGTTCTTTACCCAAAGGGTGGTTCGGGAGTGGAATGCCTGCCTGCAGCAGTTGTAGATGCGCCAAGTTTGGTGGCGTTTAAGAGGTTAGTTGATAAGTATATGGAAGAGAAGGGAATGGTTTATTTTGGAGGGGCATTGCTTTTTATATTGGTCAGCGCAACATCGAAGGCCGAAGGGCCTGTTCTGTGCTGTAATGTTCTATGTTCTATGTTCTAAACCCAAGATCAAGCTATCCCACTCCCTGTCATTCTGGTGTACTCCATGTGCCTATCCAATAACTGCTTGAAAATTCCTAAAGTGTCCAACTCCATTATCATAGCAGGCAGACTATTCCAGACCCCAACCAGGACCTTTTCCATTAACATTAACATTACCAACCACTGAAGTAAGACTAATTGGCCTATAATTACCCAGAGTCATTCCTATTTCCTTTCTTGAAGGGAGAAACAACCTTCACAGCTCTCCAGTCCTCTGGCACAATCCCCGTGGACAGTGAGGACCCAAAGATACAAAACAAAGAACAAAGAACAAAAAACAAAACAGCACGGGAAAAAGGCCCTTCAGCCCAACGAGCCCGCGCCGCCACCCCGATGTTCCCACCTCTACCCGTGATCCCTGTCCATGTTTATAGATCTATGGATTAAAAACCACATTTGAGACAGTTTAGGGAGAATTTGTTTTGTCAATTAGCCTAAGAGCACATCTTCGGGATGTGGGAGGAAACCGGAGCTCCCGGAGAAAACCCACACAAGCACAGGGAGAATGCGCAAACTCCCACAGACACAGGCCCAAATCCATGTATCTGCACAGCACAGCGATAGTCACTGAGCTGTTGTGTTGCCCATCAAATGATCCAGGTCAAGCGTACACTAACGACGTGAAGCACTAGGATACTCTCGAAAAAAAAATTCAAGAGCAGCCCTCTCATGACCCATCGCGTGTATGCCCCTCGTTAGACAACAAGGTGGACCTAAGCACCTGTAGGATAAAAACAAGTACATCAATATCATCATCTATTTACACACTTCCCAGGGACTCCCAAGGCTCATGATCCCTATTTTAAATCAGTTTTCTATACCCCTCCATTCCCATTCTGTTCACGTGCCCATCTAAGTATTTCTTAAATAACTCCAGAGTAACTGCCTCCACCACTTTACTTGGCAGCGCATTCCATACCCCCACCACCCTCTGTGTGAAAAAACTCCCTCTAGCATCCAAATTATACCTTACCCCCTCACCCTAAGCCCGTGACCCCTCGTGCTATTCGAGTCCATCCTAGAAAAAAGCTTAACCCTGTTTACTCTATCTATACCCCTCATAATCTTGTACACCTCTATTAGATCTCCTCTAAGTCTACGTCTTTCTAAGGAAAACAGTCCCAATTTGCTTAATCTCTCCTCATAACTCAGACCTTCCATACCAGGCAGCATCCTGGTAAACCTCCTCTGCACTCTCTCCAGAGTCTCCACATCCTTCCGGTAGTAAGGCGACCAGAACTGGACGCAGTATTCCAAATGAGGTCTAACAGCGTTTTATACAACTGCAACATTAAAGGCCAGCTCTTGTACTCTATACCCCTTCCTATAAAGGCTAGCATACTATATGCTTTCTTCACAACCTTCTCCAATTGCTCTGCCACCTTCAGAGACTTGTTCACCTGCACCCTCAGGTCCCTCTGCGTTTCTATACTCTTAATAGGTCTACTCTTTATCATATACCTCCCCACTACATTCTTTCTCCCAAAATGCATCACCTCACATTTATCAGGATTGAATTCCATCTGCCATCTGTCAAAGCTAAAGTCTCCACAATGTCATCCCTCGCCTCCCAAAGTATCCTTGGATGTATCCCATCTGGTTTTTCAAAATTGCTAATACATCTTCCCTCAGGACATCTACCTCCTTCATCCTATCAGCCTATATCACACTCTCATCCTCAAAATCATGGCCCTTTTCCAGACTCAAACCACAGGAAGAACAACAGGTTTATTTGGTAGCACGAGCTTTCAGAGTGTCGTTCCTTCCGCAGGTCAGTGAAGAGTTGTGTTCACAAACAGGCTGAACATAGAACACAGTCTCAATTTGCAAACTTATGATTGGAATGCCATTCTTTACGGGTACAAAGAAAAAAGAACAAAGAACAACACAGCACGGGAAACAGGCCCTTTGGCCCAATGAACTCGTGTTGCCATTTTAACATTGTGAGTGCCCTCCTCTACCTATGACCTTTGTCTCCGCCTATTGGGGAAGGTTGAGGGAAGACTAATTTATGGACAATTTGTTAACACCAATTAACCTAAGAGCACGATTTGGGATGTGGGAGGAAACCGGAGCACCTGGAGAAAACCCAAGCAAGCACGGGTAGAATGTGCAAACTCCCACAGACACAGGCTCAAATCCATGTATCTGCATTGGAAATAGTCACTGTGCTGTCATGTTGCCTTTCTGATGGTCCAATTTAAGTGTACCCTAATGATGTGAAGCACTCGGCAACTCTTGAAACAACATTCAAGAGCAGCCCTCGCATGACCCATTGTGTGAATGCCCCTTGTTGGTCAACAAGGCAGACCAAAATCAAGTCTTTACAGGTACAGACAATGTGAGTGGAGAGAGGGTTAAGCACAGGTTAAAGAGATGTGTATTGTCTCCAGCCGGGAGAGTTCGTGAGATTTCGCAAGCGGTGGGGGTCACACTCCCGGGAGCCAGGGTGAAAGCAGTCAGCCAGCTGTCTGGTCTGAACATTCTCCAGTTCCTCAGTCACTGCCAAGGACTCAACAGACTCCACATTGACAGTGTAACTCAGCATTATATCTGCCTGATTGTCGACTGACACATTGCTATTAGTGGGTAAGTTATACGTTGTCTTTTATCATTTGTGCGTTGTTTTCATCCTCCCACGCATTCCATCAGCTACATCATTAAATAAACCCTGTTTATTTCTCTAGTGTGAAAAAGTTAAACTTTTGTTGAATTTCATTGGTCACCTGGGAGTATATTTCATGGTCCCAACACCCCCACCCCAATCTCATTTCACCTCCACTTACGCTTCTTCAATCCAGTGTGACTTTTGTCCTCTTTTCACCCTTCATTGTTTCTCTATCCCCGCCTTGTGTCTGCCCTTTTGTAAATACCCTGCTTTTAAACTTTATTAAAAACCTGAAATCTCAAACATCTTCTGGCCTTGCTGAAATGTTCATGCTCTGAGCTGCGGTGTATTTCCAGCGCTCACAGTTAGTTAGCTCCAGTGGTGTCTAATTGTGCGGAGTTGCATTTATGTAGTGCCTTTGATTGCCTCAGGCAATGAAGGGAGATTTAAAAACACGGCAGTTGTTGGGGGGGGGGTGCGGTTGGGAGGGCTGGAATTTTAACATCCTTTTTTAATCCTGGATCACAAACAGCAACTCAGTGAGAATCTAGCAACACCAATTTTAAATCCAACCGATTTATTTGACAGTAAATTTGCGAGCTTTCAACTTTCTGTCTTCGTCGGGCAAATGCAGTGTTCTGGTCTGCAATCGCACTCATATCAACACAGACAGTCACAGATTGCTGATTAGAATGTGAATCCTTACACCTAAGCTGCTATTCAAGTGTTAAAGTGGCTAACAATGTGTGTGAAGGGAATCCTAATTGGTTAGAGAATTGTGTATTTTCTCCAGACAGCACAATAAGTGAGGTTTTTTGCTAACTCAGGCAAGTTACAGGGGTTACAGATAGTGTGTCATGAAGCCAAGATCCCTATTAAGACTGTCCTCATGTGTGCGGAACTTGGCTATCAGTCTCTGCTCAGCGACTCTGCGCTGTCGTGTGTCATGAAGGCCCCCTTGAAGAACATTTACCCGCAGGTCGGAGGCCGAACGCCCGTGACTGCTGAAGTGTTTGCCCACAGGAAGGGAACTGTTTTGCCTGGTGATTGTTGAGCAATGCTCATCAAGTTACAGGGGTTGACCCTCCGACCTGCGGGTAAATGTTCTTCAAGGGGGCCTTCGTGACACACAACAGCGCAAAGTCGCTGAGCAGAGACTGATAGCCAAGTTCTGCACACATGAGGACGGTCTTAACAGGGATCTTGGCTTCATGTCACACTATCTGTAACCCCCGTAACTTGCCTGGATTAGCAAAAAACCTCACTTACTGTGCTGTCTGGAGGAAATACACAATTCTCTAACCAATGCTCAGGATTCCCTTCACACACATTGTTAGCCACTTTAACACTTAAAGTGTTAAATCGGTTGGATTTAAAATTGGTGTTGCTAGATTCTTACTGAGTTCTTACTACTCCAGTCCAATGCTGGCATCTCTACATCATCACTAACAGCACCCAGGGAACTCTGCTTTTGCTAACCTGATACAGAACGACCCTGAACTCATCCTGAACCAGGATCTTTCAAACCCCCAGATGAATCAATCCATTAATACTTCATGTCTGCAGTAATACATTGAAGGCATCCGTGGTGATACAGCTTCTCTTCTTAGCAAAGATCTGAAAGAAACAGTGATTGTAGATTACCTTAACTCTTACACACACACACATACACACACACAGCTTCAAACTGGTCTGGCTAAAAGTGGGAATGTTTTTCAAATTAAGGCACAGGGAATGGGGTCAAAATATAAACCAGTTAAACCAGGCTTAGAATTATTTTGCTTCAATGGGCGGCTGTCCATTGTGTCCACTGCTCTGTGTGAGAGCAGCTCTCTGTCTCTCTCTCTCTCTCTCTGAAACTCTCAGACAGGGAGAACATATTCAGTAAATTGCAAACACTTAGTAACGCTCTGTGATAGATAACTGCTCGGGAGAACTCACAGTTACACTCCTGTAATTTTTATTTTAATCTTCTGAACGAGCCGTTGTTTCTATCTGTTGGCTGATACAATTGGCCAGAAAGAAATAAATCCAGAATTTCCAGTTTGATTGGTTAAGCTTATAAATGAGTGTAACCAATGGGTTGAGCACCTGCGGTGAATCATCAATTGTTTTTATAAACCAATGTGTGGCACAGAGAGCCAAGATACTGGACAGCAGTGTACAGAGAGAGCAGGATAGTGGACAGCAGTGTACAGAGAGAGCAGGATAGTGGACAGCAGTGTACAGAGAGAGCAGGATAGTGGACAGCAGTGTACAGAGAGAGCAGGATAGTGGACAGCAGTGTACAGAGAGAGCAGGATAGTGGACAGAAGTGCACAGAGAGAGCAGGATAGTGGACAGCAGTGTACAGAGAGAGCAGGATAGTGGACAGCAGAGTGCAGAGAGAGCAGGATAGTGGACAGCAGTGTACAGAGAGAGCAGGATAGTGGACAGCAGTGTACAGAGAGAGCAGGATAGTGGACAGCAGTGCACAGAGAGAGCAGGATAGTGGACAGCAGTGCACAGAGAGAGCAGGATAGTGGACAGCAGTGTACAGAGAGAGCAGGATAGTGGACAGCAGAGTACAGAGAGAGCAGGATAGTGGACAGCAGAGTACAGAGAGAGCAGGATAGTGGACAGCAGTGTACAGAGAGAGCAGGATAGTGGACAGCAGAGTACAGAGAGAGCAGGATAGTGGACAGCAGTGTACAGAGAGAGCCAAGATACTGGACAGCAGTGTACAGACAGAACAGGATACTGGAGAGCAGGAGACTGGACAGCAGTGTACAGAGAGAGCACAATACTGGACAGCAGCATACAGAGTGACCAAAGGGATACTGTGACTGGACTATGATCCACTGAGTCAGCAGGAGACTGGGGATAACATCCTGACTAGCCAACCTTTCAAGTAAGTTGAAGTTTATTTATTAGTTACAAATAAGGCTTACATTAACACTGCAATGAATTTACTGTGGAATTCGTCAAATCCCGGTGCCTGTTCAGGTCAATGCATATTTTTCAGACTGTGGAGGAAACTGGAGCACCCGGAGGAAATCCACACAGACACGGGGAGAATGTGCAAAATCCACACAGACAGTGACCCAAACCGGGAATCGAACCTGGGTAACCTGGTGTTGTGAGGCAGCAGTGCTAACCACTGTTCCATTGTGCCATCCCCAAACACTATTGACTAAATTTGTAAATGAAGACGAATTGGGCTTGTGGATAATGCTAAGGAAAATGATGTCAGGGAGTCATTAATAAACTTACAGAATGGGTGTCCATTGTAATTTCAATATTGATAAATGTGAGGTTGTGCATTATGTTAGAAACATGACTATCTGGATAGAATTTAAATAGATAGAGGAGTGAAAGGTACAAATAAATCCATTCAAAGCAGCAATGCAGGTTAATATGGCCTTAAAAAAAAGACATTTCTCAGGGATAGAATTGAAAAAGCAGGAAAGTAATGTTTAATTCGTACTGAATCTTGGTTGGATCACACATGAAGTACAATGAACATCTCCACATTCTAAGAAAAGATACCAGAGAAAGTTAAACCCTCTCCATTGTGAAAAGCTACAGCCTCTCCATCCCTGTCAGGAGAAATTGAACGAGCTGGGATTGCTTTCTCTCCAGAAGGGAATGTTACAAGGTGACCTTTATAGAGACCTTGAACATGGTGATAGGCTTTAGAAAAGTGGCATAGAAAAGTGTTCAGGGATTCACAAGCTAGGACCACGAAGAGAAGAAAGTCACTAATAAACCTAACGTGGAATTCAAGAGCAATGCTTTTACCCATGAGATGTGAGAATATGGAACTCGCTTCTGCCAGGAATAGATGAGACAAATAAAAGGAGAGTGAGAGAAGGTAGGAAGAGAGAGAGAGAGAGAGAGCTAATGGGGTTAGATGAGAAAGCTTGTGTGAAGCTTCCTTCTGAATTGTAAACATGGCATAACTTAATTCAAAATCATAGAAACCCTACAGTGCAGGAAGAGACTATTCAGCCCATCAAGTCTGCAAAGATCACAATCCCACCCAGGCCCTATCCCTACATATTTTACCTGTTAATCCTTATAACCTATGCATCCCGGGTTACTAAGGGGAAATTTTAGCATGGCCAATTAACTTAACCCACACATCTATGAATCTAGGAAGAAACCGGAGCACCTGGAGGAAAACCACACAGACACAAGGAGAATGTGCAAACTCCACACAGACAGTGACCCGAGCTGGGAATCGAACCCATGACCCTGGAGCTGTGAAGCAGCAGTGCTAACCCACTGTGCTACCATGCCATCCTTTTTTTTGAAAGGAAATCATAGAAACTCTGCAGTGCAGGAAAAAGGCCATTCGGCCCATCGAGTCTGCACCAACCACAATCCCAAAATGTTGCACTGAGTGACTGATGTGCAGCAATGGCAGCTTTTTATATTGGGTGAAAAAGCAAAATATTCTGGAAATGTGAAGTAAAAAGAGAAAATGCTGGAAATACTCATCCAGTCTGGCATCATCTGTAGAGAGAGAGAAAAGGAGCTAACATGATAGATGAAACTGAACAAAGAAATTGGGAAAAGTTTGTGATGTAACAGATTTTGGGCAAGTAGGTGATGTTGGGAGGCAAGAGGAAAACAAAGTGTAAGCCTGAGACAGGCTGGGAAGCAGAACTGAGTAAAGAAGGAAGGGATGAAGATGTGGACTAAACAAATGGGAAAAGTAAAGGAAGTATTAACCTAGAGAAGATGTTAATGGTAAATAGTGGAATCATCACCAACAGCTGCTGTCAAGAAAGTAGACATGATGTGGAGATACCGGCGTTGGACTGGGGTAAACACAGTAAGAAGTCTCACGACACCAGGTTAGAGTTCACCCAGTTTATTTGATAGTAATCTCACAAGCTTTCGGAAATTGTGTTCCGAAATGTCAGTATTCAAGAAAATAGGAGCAGAGATTACTGTGTGAAGTTATTGCTCTTACTGTTTGGTCCAGAAGGCTGCAAAGTGACCGGTAGAAAGTTGAGGTGATGTTCCTCAAACTTAAGTGAGTTTCATTGGAGCAGGTCTGGGGCAGAAAGGTCAGACTAGGAGAAAGGTCGCTAATTAAAATAACAGATAGTTGAAAGCTGAGATGTTCTGCGCTGCTTTTGCCCAGTTTGAAACACTGTTATAGGAAAGGAGACAGGGTTTGGAGATGATTTGAGGAGTATTGGAGAGAATAGTGACTTTAGAATGCTGGGGAGGGGAGGGGGGTATTGAGGAGGTGCAGAGGTGGCTGATCCATTGAATATGGGGGCTGATGGAATATGAGGAATTCTCGTGTGGTTCTGGGAGGAAGGAAGAAATGATGGGAGTGCGTGGACTCAGTTATGCTCTTAGGAAGGGAATCCTGTGAACATTTTTCTTTTCAGATGGCAGTTGCTGATGAATCTGTTTTTCACCTCCACTGGGCCCATCTTTTGCAGCGTTACTTTTAGCACCCCACTATCTCCTTTGGAGATAGGGTACCTGCTGCCATTTAACTGCTTCTGCCCCTCCCTATCACAGATATGTTTTGTTCCCCCCGCCTCTCCATGACTCAAACCTGTTCTATTAATAACATTTTCCAGTTCTGATGACCTGAATCATGAACTCTCCTTACCCTCAGCTCAGATACCCCCCCAACTACCCTCCCACCCCACCCCACACCCCGTCTCTGATGTGCTGAGTATTTCCAGCATTTGCTGTTTGCGTGACTGGACAATTTTGTCCCATTGAGTGACCAGGAGACTGGGCATCTTGGTAGTGAGGAAGCAGGCTGACATGGGAAGTCTGGGGCAGCTCTGAGTGGGGAGGGAAGTCTTCATGTATCATAGAGATATATTTAGAGTGGCACGGTGGCACAGTGATTAGCACTGCTGCCTCGCAATGCCAGCACCTGGGGTCGATTCTGGCCTTGAGTCACTGTCTGTGTGGAGTTTGCACATTCTCCCCATGTCTGTGTGGGTTTCCTCTGGATGCTCCAGTTTCTTCTCCCAGTCCAAAGATGTGTGAGTTAGGTGGATTGGCCAGGCTAAATTGCCCCTTAGTGTCAGGGGGACGAGCCAGGGTAAATATCATTATAGGAATTAGTAAAAATTTTCTTATCTAGAGAGAGAGAGCAGGATAGCGATAGGTGCTGGCAGATCTGTTTGGAACACAGTCTCTGGGATTGTGAGGTGCAGATGAATCATTTGCAATCTGGCCTCAGAATAATAACCCACAATTTCCTCCCTATTCACAGATTGACTTCTCCAGAGACAGAGAGACGTTCACTCCAGGAGCCCTTCACCTCCTGCCTGGACCCCCTGAAGGATCATGTTTAATGTCAATGTCCTGACTCCGGACCGTGTTCCTGACTTCTTCATCCCCCCAAAGTGGAGCCGCCCTCACACCTGGAAGAGGGCTGCATTGGAGCAGAGGCTGAGGGAGTGCCAACTGGCTGTCCCCGTGGATGGGGGCTTGCTGGACCATGACAGCACAGACTGGGACCCCCACTCTCGGGCAGCCCTCTCCCTGCCCCACCTGCCCCGGGCTGAAACCCCCTACGGATTCTGCAGGCTGCTGGAGAGCCCCCACACCCGGAGGAAGGAGTCCCTGTTCCACGACCACCCTGAGCAGCAGGGCATGGCCTTCCCTTGCCCGGGCAGGGAGCCAGTCTCAGCTCCCCAGCCAAGTGGCCAGTGGCTGGTGCGGGGACTAGGCTGGAAGGAGGTGGCAGCGAGCTCCAGGAAAGGGGGTTCACTCTCCAGTTCCCCGGGCAGCAGCCCAGAGCACAGTGGAAGGGGATCTCAGGGGGTCCCCTTCGCCCCGGAGGTGGTACCTCTCGGACAGAGCCTGACCAAGGAGAGCAGTGCCATCCTGGGGGATAGGGGCATCCTCCGGCTCCGGGCTGAGTTCTGCAGTGAGAGGCAGCGTGTTTGGATCCGCTTACTGAGTGTGGAGGGTTTGTACGATCAGGTCACAGACTGTCAGACCATCAACTGCTGCCTGTCTCTGTATCTGAAACCTGGCAAAGAGCAGAAACAGCGCACTGCTGGCATCCGCAGGAGCAAGAACCCAATCTTCAATCAAGATTTCTTCTTCTTTGGAATCCCTGGCGACCAATTGCACTCCAGGTTTTGTCTAATCAAAGTCATTAATAAAGCCTCCCGCATGAAAAAGAAATCTGTTCTGGGAGTTTGCCAACTGTCCTTAGCCAGTATTTTGCCAATGTAGATGAAGCATTTCTATTTCTGCTTGTTTCTTAAAGGAAATATTATTTTTAGAAATAAAAACAAACTCAGGTTGTTCTGATGTCCGTGTGTGTGTTTGTGAAACCCACAAAAACCTCCAGTCTGGAGCAGAAATCAGTGTTGTTCCTGTGGTCACTGCTTCATCAACCCACCAACATGCAACCAGGGGCAACACTCTCACCTCCTGTTCTGTGAAGCAACTGTTTAAAAATAAAAAGCTGACACCACACACACACGTCATACTGTCTACAAAATAAGATGCAGCAACTTGTGTGGAGGGGGGGAAGTGGAATCGTCACAAATCACTGGATAAATTCTCACCATTCCGTCTCTTGGTCAAAGAAATGCTTCCCTCTCCCCCGTGACTATCAGACATCCAACGTAAGTAGGAATTAAACTAACCACGGGATGTAGTTAATGACAACTGGGTTGGTTTAATGGTAGAATTTACATTCCTCCAACACCTCTTAATCTGACTGGCTAAAAAAATCAACTGGCTGAAAAATCAACAGTTCATAGAACCATAGTTTTCCCTAGAATGCAGAAAGAGACCATTCAGCCCACTGAGTCTGTACTGACTCTCCCAAAACATCCAACCCTGCCCTCCACTCTTTTTTAAAGTTAAGTTTATTTAGTGTCACAAGTAGGCATACATTAACACTGCAATCAAGTTTCGTGTAACCCTGCACATTTACCATGGTCAATCCACCTAAGACATGCTGGTTAGGTGGATTGACCGTGCTAACTTCTCCTTCAGTGTACAGGAGTCGGAGTGAGGTGACTGCGGGGTTTTCACAGTAACGTCACTGCAGTGTTAATGTAAACTGACTCATGACACTAACAAATAAATGAACTGTGAGAGGGAACTGGAGGAAACCCACAAGAGAATGTGCAAACTCTACACAGGCAATCACCCAAGGCTGGGGTCAGACACGTGTCCCTGGTACTGTGAGGCAGCAGCCACAGCCTGTTAAAAAATAAAACGTTTAACATCTTAAATACCAAAATAATCTTAAAATATTAAATACCAAATAACATCTTAAATATCAAATAACCATTGAAACCATTTAACATCTTAAATACTTATCAGATATGGATAGGTGATACTGTGGCACAGTGGGTTAGCACTGCTGCTTCACAGCTTCAGGGACCCAGGTTCAATTCCCGGCTTGGGTCACTGCCTGTGTGAAGTTTGCACATTCTCCCCGTGTCTGCGTGGGTTTCCTCCGGGTGCTCTAGTTTTCTACCACAATCTAAAGATGTGCAGCAGGAAACTGGAGCACCCGGTTGGCTGTGCTAAATTTTCTCTTAATGCCAGGATAAACAAGTGTGGAGAGGGTCTGAGTGAGATTGTTCTCAATGCAGACTCAATGGGCCAAATGGCCTCCTTCTGCACTGTAGGGATTCTATGGTCACTCCTAGACCTTAAATACAAATCATAATATCAGTTTTATTCAACCTGTCCTTGTAGTTTAACCTCAGAGATACCAGTATGATTCTGGGAAGGTCCAAGAGAGGACAGTTCAGTAAGAGTGCGAATAGTTGGAGCCTTCACTCCAAAATAAAGCAGAATCTAATGGAGGGGTGAGAGATATGAAAAAGGTGACATATTTTCACTGGACCACACAAAATCACTATGCTAGAAGTTAAATGGTTGGATTACATACAGAATCATAAAATCATAGAATCCCTACAGTGCAGAAGGAGACCATTCAGCCCATCAAATTCTGCACCAACCAAAATCCCACTCATGCCTGTAACCACCCCACCCCTCCCAACCCCCCCATATTTACCCTGTTAATCCCCTGACACTAGGGTCAATTTAGCGTGGCCAATCAATCCAAAACAGAGAAACTTAGACACTGGAGATAAAGAGAAGCCAGTCGGATTGGTACACAAAGGAAAAGAGCAGACACTGGGGGTGAAAATGTGTCCACAAATTATACAGGTGCAAAGTGAGCACTGGGTAGTGGTTGTGTTTTGTGAGTACAATGCTGTAGTGTTTCCTTGTTGACAGGGTGGGAGGGGAAGAAAAATAAAATTTTATGATGATACAGGTGCAAATCAATCCCTAATGCGGTGGGATAAAGGTATCTGTTGTCCAGAATGGAAAATGAATGGAAACATTCCGGTCAGCAGCATTCTTGGGGAAATGAAAGAAATTCCTTGAGTTTAGAGTCTCTTGAAGATGGGGGAAATTGTTTGGTACAGCAGAAACTTTTCCCATTGCAGGCATTCAGTTCATTCCAGGGAATGATATAATTGGATCACAGATAATAATGATGCCTACTCTGTTTGAACAGCTGGTAAAGAATCCAGCTGTGGAGATGCCAGCATTGGACTAGGGTAAACACAGTAAGAAGTCACATTAAGAAATTGTGAGGCTTCTTACAAAGAATCCAACACATAGAAATTACAATGACCATCCTGGGGATTTTCTGAATTGCACAATGACACGATTACTGGCTCATGAACTAAAACATGATGGCAAGTGGTTAATAATGTTACCTCACAGCTCCAGAGACCTGGGTTCAATTCCTGGCTTGGGTGACTGTCTGTGCAGAGTTTGCACATTCTCCCCGTGTCTGCATGGGTTTCCTCAGGGTGCTCTGGTTTCCTCCCACACTCCAAGGATGTGCTAGGTAGGCCATGCTAAATTGTCCCTTAGTGTCCTATGATGTGTAGGTTAGAGGGATTATCGGGGATAAATATGTGGGGTTATGGGAATAGGGCCCGGATGGAATTGTTGTCGATGCAGACTCGATGGCCTCCTGTAGGAATTCTACGGTTTCTAACAAAAGAGGGAGGAGCTGTGAGTCCAGGGCGAGGCCAGAGAGATCAGGATATCTAATGTGATATTTAGCAAGTTAACTCAGAATGAGGCAGACACAGAGACAAATGTGTTCAATTCAAAGAGGTTAATTGAATTACAGCAGAGAATGACTCAAAACTAAAGCAACTCTGTCAATCAGTTTACTCTGCATTGGAAGCACAAAGCATTCCCGAGTGTTACAATGGGCAGGAGAACACATTAGTGTGAAATGGTGACCACTGCATGTTAGTGCAGAAGACAAATGGGCTGAAGCTTACTAAATTATATCACTCACCGAGTGTAGGAAAGAGATTCTGAAAATAGCTCACGGGATCGCATTAGGGGAAATCCTCGGAATAAGGAAAACACAAGAAAAAAATCCAGAGGCAGTTTTACAGGTCCAAAGTAAACAGGATATAATCACTTTTTATCAAGCTTGTCAGCTCTGTCAGCTAATAGGGAAACTACAAACTGTAATCAAACCTGCACCTCTGACCCTTATCCCAGTGTTTGAAGAACCTTTTAAACGGGTGTTAATTGGTTTCATAGAGCCATTGTCAAGAACACAATATGGGAATCAATATTTGTTTACTATCATGGATCTATCCACCTGATTATGTTAACCGTATCCCTGAGAACCATTACTGCTAGGACACTAACATAGAACATAGAACAACACAGCACAGAACAGGCCCTTCGGCCTTCGATGTTGTGCCGACCAAAATAAAAAGCAATGCCCCTCCTAACTAAACCATTCCCTTCTCATCCATATACTTATCAACTAACCTCTTAAACGCCACCAAACTTGGCGCATCTACAACAGCTGCTAGGACCTTCTAACCTTCTAACCTTCTAACCTTCTAACCTTCTAGGACTAAGAAGGTTACGCGGTGACGTAATTGAGGCGTATAAGATGATCAAAGGATTGGATAGGGTGGATAGTGAGAGCCTTTTTCCTCAGATGGTGATGACCAACACGAGGGGACATAACTTTAAATTAAGAGGTGGTAATTATAGGACGGATGTCAGAGGCAGGTTCTTTACACAGAGGGTGGTGAGGGCGTGGAATGCCCTGCCTGCAGCAGTTGTGGACTCGCCTACTTTGGGGGCATTCAAATGTTCGGTGGATAGGCATATGGATGATATTGGAATAGTTTAGGTTAGAGGGTCCACTGGCCGGCGCAACATCAAGGGCCGAAGGGCCTGTACTGCGCTGTAATGTTCTATGTTCTAGGACAGGAGTTGAGGAGTTAGCCAAATTCTTTACAAAATATGGCTACTAAAGGAAATACAATCAGGCCAAGAGTCAAATTTTATGTCGGAACTATTCAGAAAGGTCACGAATAGCGGGTCATCAACCTATCATCTAAGGTCACAAGCATTAGCGAGGTGGCACCAACATGATGAGATCTTATGGCCAAGGTTGCCCTCCTCTCAAATTCAGGGAACGATCAAATGAGGCCTGCGAGGTGGCGAGAAAAGATTTAAAGATAGCCTGAATGCTACCATCTCGCCTGGGCGTGGGCGAGAGTCCCGCAATGGAAATGTCCGTTGGCCTCGGGCTGGATCTTACAAGTGAGGCCATAAAATCCCACCTGTATTTTTTCACTAGGAGAGAGAGCAAGAGAAACAGAGTGCTCCTGTTCTTACCTGTGTCAGGTGAAGCCCTGACAGTTAGATTCACTGGGTCGTATATATAATGAGAGGGAACTGAGTGAGGTAAACTATCTGCAGGCACCTCGGATAGACCCAAGTCACACAGAGCATGTCATGTGAACATGTTGAAGCAGTGTTAGCCTTGAGGAGATGAGAACAAGCATGAGCTTTTGTTAGTAATGAAGCAGAAGAAAGGGGGAAAATTCTGACAGTTACTCCCCTCAAATTAATTTGGGAAATGAGGAAGTTTTGGAAATTTAAACCTGTGATTAAGTCACGCCCAATATGACAGTAGCAAACTGACAGAGTTACTGTAATCCTATAAACATATTTACAGAAATAAATGAGTAGAAAGGGATTAGCAATGTATGATAAAGATGTGAGAGTCATCACTTTTCAGTTAAACAAGATCCGTGTTGGTTAAGCCCAGCTAAATTATCACAGCTACAAAAGAGTACAATAGACTGAAATTATCAAATGAAATTCTGGTGATTGAAGCTCCCCTATCATCATGGTGCCCAAACTGGGTGGAACCACCTTCTCAACGGCATCTTAGGGATGGGCAAAAGATGCTGTCATGATGTATATTGAAGGCATCCTGAAACCCATCGTACAAAGAACCCCCAGCTTTTGTCTTGACACTATGGACTTCCTACAGAAACTCAGCACACATGGAGCAGTTGAACCAGGGACACTCCTTGTCACAATGGATGTCTCGGCGCTCTACACCAACATCCCCCACGACGATGGTATTGCTGCAACTGCCTCAGTACTCAATGCCAACAACTGCCAGTTTCCGGATGCAATTTTACAACTCATCCGCTTCATCTTGGACCACAATGTCTTCACCTTCAACAATCAGCTTTTCATCCAGACACACGGAACAGCCATGGGGACCAAATTCGCACCTCAATATGCCAACATCTTCATGCACAGGTTCGAACAAGACTTCTTCACCACACGAGATCTCCAACCAAGGTTATATACTAGATACATTGATGACATCTTTTTCCTTTGGACTCATGGTGAACAATCATTGAAACAACTGTATGATGATATCAACAAGTTCCATCCCACCATCAGACTCACCATGGACTATTCTCCAGAATCAGTTGCATTCTTGGACACACGCATCTCCATCAAGGACGGTCACCTCAGCACCTCACTGTACCGCAAACCGACAGACAACCTCACAATGCTCCACTTCTCCAGCTTCCACCCTAGACACGTTAAAGAAGCCATTCCCTATGGACAAGCCCTCCGTATACACAGAATTTGCTCAGATGAGGAGGATCGTGACAGACACCTCCAGACGCTGAAGGATGCCCTCGTGAGAACAGGATATGGTGCTCGACTCATCGATCGACAGTTCCGACGTGCCACAACGATAAACCGCACTGACCTCCTCAGAAGACGAACACGGGACACGGTGGACAGAGTACCCTTTGTTGTCCAGTACTTCCCCGGAGCGGAGAAGCTACGACATCTTCTCCGGAGTCTTCAACATATCATTGATGACGATGAACATCTCGCTAGGGCCATCCCCACCCCCCCACTTCTTGCTTTCAGACAACCGCACAACCTCAAACAGATCATTGTTCGCAGCAAACTACCCAACCTTCAGGAGAACAGTGACCACAATACCACACGACCCTGCCACAGCAACCTCTGCAAGACATGCCGGATCATAGACATGGACGGCATCATCAAACGTGAGGATACCATTCACCAGGTACACGGTACATACACTTGCAACTCGGCCAACGTTGTCTACCTAATACGTTGCAAGAAAGGATGTTCCGAAGCATGGTATATTGGGGAGACCATGCAGACACTACGACAGCGGATGAATGAGCATCACTCAGCAATCACCAGGCAAAACATAGAACATAGAACATAGAACATTACAGCACAGAACAGGCCCTTCGGCCTTCGATGTTGCGCTGGACCAATATAAAAAGCAATGCCCCTCAAACTAAACCATTCCCTTCTCTTCCATATACTTATCAACTAAGCTCTTAAACGCCACCAAACTTGGCGCATCTACAACTGCTGCAGGCAGGGCATTCCACTCCTGAACCACCCTTTGGGTAAAGACCTGCCTCTGATATCCGTCCTATAACTATCACCCCTTAATTTAAAGCTGTGTCCCCTCGTGCTAGCTTTTTCCATCCTAGGAAAAAGGCTATCACTGTCCACCCTATTTAAACCTCTAATCATCTTATATGTTTCGATAAGGTCCCCTCTTAGCTCCTCCTTTCTAACGAAAACAACCTCAAATCCCTCAGCCTCTCCTCATAAGACCTGCCCTCCATACCAGGCAACATCCTGGTAAACCTCCT
Source organism: Sphyrna mokarran (assembly GCA_024679065.1). Lineage (NCBI taxonomy): Eukaryota > Metazoa > Chordata > Chondrichthyes > Carcharhiniformes > Carcharhinidae > Sphyrna > Sphyrna mokarran. The sequence continues at coordinate 20,621,229 of JAGIQG010000033.1, read as the reverse complement.
CTGTACCCTCTCCAATGCCTCCACATCTTTCTTATAATGTGGGGACCAGAACTGCACACAATACTCCAAGTGCGGCCGCACTAGAGTTTTGTACAGTTGCAACATGACGTTGCGGCTCCGAAATTCAATCCCTCTACCAATAAAAGCCAAGACTCCATATGCCTTCCTAACAACCTTCTCGACCTGACTGCCTACTTTCAGGGATCTATGCACATACACACCAAGATCCCTCTGTTCATCTAGACTACTAAGAATCCTACCATTTGCCCTATACTCTACACATTTATTATTTCTGCCATAGTGCATTACCTCACACTTTTCCACATTAAACTCCATTTGCCACCTCTCGGCCCAGCTCTGCAACTTGTCCAAGTCCCTCTGCAAACTATAACACCCCTCTTCACTATCTACCACTCCACCGACTTTAGTGTCATCTGCAAATTTACTAATCCATCCTTCAATACCCTCATCCAGATCATTTATAAAAATTACAAACAGCAGGGGCCCCAAAACAGACCCCTGAGGTACACCACTTGTCACCGAACTCCACGATGAATATCTCCCATCAACCACCACCCTCTGTCTTCTATCTGCTAGCCAATTCCTAACCCAATTAGCTAAATCACCCTCTATCCCATACATCTGCATTTTCTGCAGAAGTCTTCCATGGGCCACCTTATCAAACGCCTTACTAAAGTCCATATATACCACATCAACCGCCTTACCCCCATCCACCTCTTTGGTCACTTTTTCAAAAAACTCAATGAGGTTAGTAAGGCACGACCTACCCTTCACAAAACCATGCTGACTATCTCCAATCAATTCATTTCTCTCTAAATAACTATAAATCCTATCCCTAATTATTCTCTCCAATACTTTGCCCACAACAGAAGTAAAACTCACTGGCCTATAATTCCCTGGAAGGTCTCTCTTCCCCTTCTTGAACAGCGGGACCACATTCGCTATCCTCCAGTCCTCCGGAACCACACCCGTAACCAACGACGACCTGAAGATCAGAGCCAGAGGCTCTGCAATCTCCTCCCTTACCTCCCAGAGAATCCTAGGGTAAATCCCGTCCGGCCCAGGGGACTTATCCAACTTCAAACCCTCGAGAATATCTAGCACATCCTCCCTATCTACTTCGATACCTTTCAGTTTGCTACCCTGTACCTCAGTGTTCTCCATAACTACATTTACATCACCCTGCGTGAATACCGAAGAGAAATATTTATTCAGTACCTCTCCAATCTCCTCAGGCTCCACGCACAACTTCCCACTGCTGTCTATGACTGGCCCTAATCTTGCCCTAACCAATCTTCTATTCTTAACATATCTAAAGAAAGCTTTAGGATTCTCCTTAATCCTATCAGCCAAAGTCTTCTCGTGTCCTCTCTTAGCTCTCCTCAATTCACTCTTTAGCTCCCACCTGGCTAATCTATAGCTATCCATTGCACTAACCGAGCCTTCAATCCTCATCCTGACATAAGCCTCCTTTTTCCTTTTAACCAGCAAATTAACTTTTTTCGAACAAACAGTTCCCTTCCTGTGGGCGAACACTTCAGCAGTCATGGGCATTTGGCCTCCGACCTGCGGGTAAATGTTCTTCAAGGGGGCTTTCGTGGTACACGACAGCGCAGAGTTGCTGAGCAGAGACTGATAGCGAAGCTCCGCACACATGGGGACAGTCTTAACAGGGATCTTGGCTTCATGACACACTATCTGTAACCCCCGTAACTTGCCTGGGTTAGCAAAAAACCTCACTTACTGTGCTGTCTGGAGAAAATACACAATTCTCTAACAATGCTCAGGATTCCCTTCACACACATTGTTAGCCACTTTAACACTTGAATAGCAGGTTAGATGTAAGGATTCGCATTCTAATCAGCAATCTCTGACTGTCTGTGCTGATGTGTGCTATTGCAGACCAGAACACTGCATTTGCCTGAAGAAGACACAAGAGTCGAAAGCTCGCTTTTTTACTATCAAATAAATCGGTTGGATTATAAATTGGTGTTGCTAAATTCTTACTGAGTTCAAAAGATGCTGGCCAGTCAGCGAAGCCCATGTTTAAACAAATGAGTTAAAAAAAAGCAGACACTATGCGTCAACTACAGGTGGGCAAATGCCACATCCAAGAGGGGTTTGTTTCTTATTCTGTTTTTGGAAGATGGTGTCAACAATGTTGGATAGTCAAAATTCATCACCATTACACAATTCCTAAAGGGCTACTGGCAAGTACCGTAGACTGAGGGCAAAGGAGATTTCCATCTTTATGATGCTACAAGAACTTTATCAATTCAAATTTATGCTGTTTGGGATGAAAAACATGGCCAGAACTTTTCAGAGGCTCATGAACAGAGTGATTCAAGGATTACATCACTGTGCCATACATTGATGATTTCAGTCAGGACTGGAAAGAACATTTGCACCACCCAAAGGAACTGTCTGAGCACTTAGAAGAAGCCAACCTTGTGATGAACTTCACAAATTAGTGAATTCCCGAGGCCAATAGAACCATAGAAAATTTACAGCAAAAAAATGAAGCCATTCAGCCCATCCTAACTATGCCAGCCCCAGGACACTCAGGTTCCCTTTCTAATCTCACCTTCCTGCACCCAACCCATCGCTCTGTGCTTACAGCACTTAAGGTGCAGATCCTTTAAGTAATAGAATTTAGGGTCTCTGCCTCCAGAACTAACTCAGACAGTGAATGATGGACAACCACTACCTTTTGCATTGTGAGATGTAAAAATACAGGCTATTTGGGACTCACTACCAGAAAAGGGCATGAGTGGATTCTACCGTAAATTCATGACCAACTTTAGCGGTGTGGTAGCACCACTCAAGGAGCTTTAAAGAGGAACACGCACTTTAACTGGATGGAGGACTGCCAAATAGCATTCAAAAGCATGTTGATGACAAACCCAGTGTTAGCAGCACTCAATTATACCAAGCAGTTTAAAGTGGCAGTGGATGTTAGCGACATTGGTGTAGGAGCCGTGTTGTGAAGCCAATAGGATGCACGGTAGTACCGTGGTTAGCATTCTGCTTCACAGCTTCAGGCTCCTGGATTCAATTCCCGGCTTGGTTCATTCTCCTCGTTTCTGCGTGGGTTTCCTCCAGGTACTCCGGTTTCCTCCCACAGTCCAAAGATGTGCGGGTTAGGTTGAGTGGCTGTGCTAAAAGAAGCAGGCAGGTTTATCTAGCAGCTGAGAGGCCAGTTCACACCTAAGAGCTGAGGAGCCAACCCACAATTCACAGCCAGGAGTCTTAGAGCCAAGAGAGTGCAGAAACCTTCATAAAGATAGTTTAAATGTCTTCACTGAACCAGGAAGAGACATTTCTCAGACTTGATCCTCAGCTATTGTAGTAACTATAAACTGGGTTAGATTAACCTGGATTTATCTAATTTGGTAAAGAGGAAGTTTTAAGGAGTTCAGGGATTATAGATCTATTTTGAAGCAAGGGCTAAGTTCTACATTAACTGTGTGTGTATTTATGAAGAACCTTCAGGAAACTTCCTTGCAGCTTTTAAATGTACTTTTCTTTCTGTTCTGTTCAATAGTATAGAGGGGCAACATGTATATAGTGGTGGTATGTGTAGAGGGACAGTATATGTAGAGGGAAATATGGATACTGGGATACTGTGTTTACTATCAAATAAATCGGTTGGATTAAAACCTGATGTTGTCAGACTTCTTACTGTGTTTACCCCAGGCCAACGCCGGCATCTCTACACTATACTGCGTATACAGGAACAGTGTGTGTAAAGGGGTCATGTGTACACAGGGACTCTGTGTGTGGATAGGGACAATGTGTGTACTGGGAGAGTATGTTTCGAAGGGTAGTGTATACACAGGGTCAGTATGTACACTGTGTGTGTATTCACACAGGCAGTAGACTGCATCCCAGGTGATGCATTTGTACAGGGCAAACGTTACACAGAATCAATGTTACAGTGTCTGGTGAGTACACAGGCAGTACAGGTTGAGTCCCAGGTGACGTAGTTGTATGAAGTGTTTACAGGGTCAGTGTTAGACAGTCTGTGTGTGTATATACATAGGGACAGTGTGCGTACACAATGTGTATGTGTGTATATTTATACACGGGACAGTGTGTGTAGACAGGCAGTGTCAGGCGGTGCACTTGTATTAAGTGTATACACAGTGGCAGTGTGTGTACAAAGTGTGTGTGTGTGTCTGTGTGTGTGTATATACATACAGGGGCAATGTGTGTAGACAGGCAGTTGTATTAAGTATATACATAGGGCAGTGGGTTTGAATATATAGAGGGGCAGTGTGTCTGAATATATACAGGGGCAGTGTGTCTGCATGTATGTAAACACAGGGGCAGTGTGTATATATGTAGGTGTAATACACAAAGGCAGTATGTATGTCTGTGTGTGTGTGTGTGTGTGTGTGTGTGTATATACACAGAGCCAGTATGCCTACACTCTGTATCTAACCCTAACCCTAACCCTAATGCAGTGTGCGTACACTCTGTACCTAATCCTAACCCTAATCCTAACCCTAACGCAGTGTGCCTACACTCTGTCCCTCACCCTGACCCTGTATACACATGGGCAGTATGTGTGCAGACTGTGTGTGTATACACAGGGTCAGTATGAGTAGACAGGCAGTTGTATTAAGTATATACATAGGGGCAGCGGGTGTGCATACATACACACGCAGGGGCAGCGGGCGTGCATGCATACACACGCAGGGGCAGCGGGCGTGCATACACACACACACAGGGGCAGCGGGCGCGCATACATACACATGCAGGGGCAGCGGGTGTAGACAGACAGTTATATTAAGCGTATAAGTGTGTGTGTATATACACACAGGGGCAGTGGGTGTGTGTATATACACACACAGGGGCAGTGGGTGTGTTTATATACACACACAGGGGCAGTGGGTGTGTTTATATATACACACAGGGGCAGTGGGTGTGCGTATACACACACAGGGGCAGTGGGTGTGTTTATATGCACACACAGGGGCAGTGGGTGTGTTTATATACACACACAGGGGCAGTGGGTGTGTTTATATACACACACAGGGGCAGTGGGTGTGTTTATATACACACACAGGGGCAGTGGGTGTGTTTATATACACACACAGGGGCAGTGGGTGTTTTTATATACACACACAGGGGCAGTGGGTGTGCGTATACACACACAGAGGCGTGGGTGTGTTTATATACACACACAGGGGCAGTGGGTGTGCGTATACACACACAGGGGCAGTGGGATGTGTTTATTATCACACACAGGGGCAGTGGGTGTGGTGTATATACACACACAGGGCAGTGGGTGTTTTTATATACGCCACACAGGGGCAGTGGGTGTTTTTTTATAACACACAGGGGCAGTGGGGTTTTTTGTTTATATACACACACAGGGGCAGTGGGTGTGTTTATATACACACACAGGGGCAGTGGGTGTTTTTATATACGCACACAGGGGCAGTGGGTGTTTTTATATACACACACAGGGGCAGTGGGTGTTTTTATATACACACACAGGGGCAGTGGGTGTGTTTATATACACACACAGGGGCAGTGGGTGTGTGTATATACACACGCAGGGGCAGTGGGTGTGTGTATATACGCACACAGGGGCAGTGGGTGTTTTTATATACACACACAGGGGCAGTGGGTGTTTTTATATACACACACAGGGGCAGTGGGTGTTTTTATATACACACACAGGGGCAGTGGGTGTGTGTATATACGCACACAGGGGCAGTGGGTGTGTTTATATACACACACAGGGGCAGTGGGTGTGTTTATATACACACAGGGGCAGTGGGTGTGTTTATATACACACACAGGGGCAGTGGGTGTGTTTATATACACACACAGGGGCAGTGGGTGTGTTTATATATACACACAGGGGCAGTGGGTGTGTTTATATACCACACAGGGGCAGTGGGTGTGTTTATAT